>CAXDID010000183.1:0-22680 GCA_963988835.1 Hexamita inflata | reverse complement strand
AGTTGAAACAACTTTCAAAATACTAATCACTCCTGCATGCCACAGGCGGTTTGGAACAGCAGGCACTGGTCGATGGAGACGCTGAAGCCCTCGCTGCCTTCGGTCCGGGCCTCGCTGGCGTCCTCGGCCTTGGTCCTGTACTTGGCGATGTTGAAGACCTGCTGGAGCTGGCGGAGGTTGAACTGCTTTTCCGGGTGCCTGACCACGAAGACCCGGATGGCTTCTCGAACCTCTTCTCCGCGCACCACGACCACCTCGCGCACGAGCTCCTGGATCTCAGACTTATATGGGGCCGGGCTCTCCGAGAACTGCTTCACCCAGGTGTTGTGGTAGTAGTTCTTCACGTCGGCCGGGGCCACGCGCTGCAGCTGGCTGGCCACGAACTCGAAGATGCCGCGGCGCAGTGGGACTTTCAGGTCGTTGAAGGCGCGGTGCACCTCGGCGGGCTCGCTGGACAGGCCCGGGTAGAAGCGGAGCAGAAACTGCTGGAGGAGCTGCGGGACTTGCAAGTGCCAGTCGGAACTCATATTATGTTGGAGTGGACGGTCTTTCTGTTTCGCCGGTATACTGGGCTATATTGTAATCTAAATTAATAAACTTTTGGGTTTAGTTATTGTATCAAGAATTCTGTAACTGTATCAGAATGGATTTTCAATCAAAATTGGATTTCGTGCTGGACTCGCCGAGAGTGATTCCGGTGTAGTATAAAACACTTTTCTCGGTTTTGAACTCGACCGTTACTGTATCAGAATTTTATGTGTTTGTATCAACTTTTGTGTGACAGTATCATGACGAAATAGTTATATAATTTATTGGAATAAGGCGGATTTCGCGATAGTAGAGCTTCTGGAATGTTGCGTGTAAATTGATTCCAGATAAGAATTGATAGGAAAAGCGTTATTGTATAAAAGGTAAAAGTTTCATTTAATCATAAAACAGCAGTATAATGGTATTTAATTTAAATAATTTAATTTACAAATTCTATCACATTGAAATCGCGTCTAGAAATCTTACACACTGAGAAATATCAACAGAAAATCCTTCATCAATTTGTATTATCGAATCTGCAAAGGATGTGTGTTCGGACCCAAGACGTTACTTTTGGATATAAACTACCTATTATAAGCTGTGTCTCGAAAAATTCTTATTTGGAAACATGGCTATGAACTTCTGTACTAATTCCTGGTTGCTCATATTTGGGTTTTCCAATACCATTTACCTGATTAATGTTCTATAAGATTTCAAACTGTCAAAGAACTAGTTGGACCATGTGTTATGATAGTAGTTATGTGCAGCAGTCCGGTTAATGCAGAGAATCTATCCAATCTGTTTCCAGATTCCGCGTTTTTAGTTATTATCCATTTAGTCGAGATATTATTGAATTTATAAAGCATCAATATCAACCTTAATGTTTTTTGATAGTAAATACTTGTAGAGTGCATTAGTGAATAATTATGAGTTCATATTCTTGGTGTGGAAAATAATGATCAACTTTGATACGTCTAACAACAATTATATAAATACAGAATTAAGCTGTCCCTTTTTGAAAAAAACCGCGTACACACGCGGCACCAAAACCAAATTATAACGCGGCAATCAAATCAAAACGTAAATTCTCGCGGTTATTTCCGCGGTTTATTTAAAATCTGTTATACGTAAATGGATGATTTATAATTGATTAACAAGTGTTTTACTGACATTAATCCTTACATTATTACTATTTCACTTAACATTATTACTAAATTCAGTTATATTCATTAATTATCATATTTATATGATAGTACATTATGCATTACCTATAATAATATATTATTAAACATATAATATACTTTAACTCATAAAATTATACTTAATTATGATTATATAGATGATTGTAAAAGAAGTGAAATTATTTTCGAAATTTTTTGAATAACTATACAATAAATAGTATATTGGTATATATTGGTATTTTAATTTCATTCATTCAGGTTTCAAGTATATTTTTGAATTCATTACTTTTATAATATTTTTGAATTTGAGCTAAAAGTCATTTTACTAATATGACAGTTTAGTCTAGTTGGTAGTATTTAGGTGTAACATACGTTTGGTCTCGGGTTCAATTCCAGGTATGTGCAACTTTTCAGCCAAAACTAGGAAAACCCAAGAAAAAACGGCTAAAAACCGCGGTTCGGCCGAAATAGCTGCCGCGTGTGGTGCCGCGGAAAACCGCGTACCTAAAACCGCGGAAACCGCGTATTTTGGGACAGCTTATACAGAATAAATAATTAATGAATCTATTCATGATCTTTGCACGATTTTAAGTTGAATACCAGATTATCAAAGATGCTTCTGGGGTTGGTCCTAGCAATCATTTAAAGCTAAAACAAGCAACCTACTAAAAAGCGTTAGAAGGTAACAAAGTAGTAAAATGTTAATCGCTAGAAATTTTAATATAATAAGATACCATTATAAATATTATAGCAGTAATTAAGTTACATTCAGTTGTAACAAATATCAAATCTGAAATCTGTTAGTAGGTAAAATTGCAGTTATGAGAACCTTTATGTAACTATGACCTATTTCACATTATTAGAACTCAAACACCGCTGTTTTAATTTTCTTTTCTTTATGTTATTTTACTGGTGATTCTAAAGGCATTTTACATTAATATTCAATAATTTGTATAATATTGATATTTTAACATATAAATACTATCACATCGAAACAGCGTCTAAAAATCGCACGCATTCAGATATATCCACAGAAAATCCACTTTCAGAGCTTGCTACTTCTGAATCTATACATGACACATTGTCAGAATTGGGTGCAGTTCTCAGGCGTTGTTTCTGGATGTACACTACTTACTATAGGCTGTGTCTTGAAAAGTTCTTGGTCGGAAACATACTTATTACCTTCTGAACTATTTCTTAATTGCTCAGATTTGGGTTATTCAACACCATTTGTTTGATAACAATCCGATAGGACTTCAAGCTATCAAAGAACTGAGCGGACCATGTGTTATGGTAGTAATTGTGTGCTACGGTGCGGTTTACATTAAGGTGTATTCCAACGAACTCCCAGATGCCTCGTTTAGCACGATTATCCATAGAATCGAGTTGTTACTGTATTTTAGCAGCGTCTCTGTCAACATTTATATTTATAGAGAGCAAGTACTAATACAGTGCGTCGGTAAATGATTATGAATTCATATCTTGGAGTGGAAAACATAAATTAATATGTAGAGGAAATATAATAAGTAGCAAGAGATTATTCACAAAATATATAATTTTGGCATTTGTTTATATTGTAGATTATCAAAAGAAATTTCAAATATAAGTTGAGATCATCATTCTATACATACGCAACATGTTTATAAAAATTTATTATAAGGTAACAATTACCAAATCCGACTAATGTTTTTATAAAAATAGTATAATTGTTCGGTTATCTTCTACAGTTTACATTAAAATATAAAACTCGAATCACCATTTAACGACACTACAATTAAAGTCTGTATACTATAGCACAGATTATCAAAATATATTTAAGATATCATCTGCGATCGTCACGGAATACACATGTAAGGTGTTTGCAACTATTTGTTAGAAGGTGACAAATATCAGATACTTGTATTTGTAGTTGCCACTAAATCAGGCTAATGTCTTATAATAAAAGTATGATGTTCTGCAATCTTCTGCAGTTTTAAAGTATATATATATGTAAATAAACCCGAATCACCTTTTCATGAGCTTTCCGATTATCTTCTCGATGTCTTGCTCAGGTCTTTGAGAATATATTAGTAGGTAGGAAATGTATGTTTTACACATACATTTTCTTTATTTAGATAATTACCTAGTCAAAAAAGACGTAACCAATGACGCAAAAAAGTTATAATATATAAATATATAATAGATAACCACATATAGAAATCTATATGTGGTGCGGGCTCTATCTTCCAGTTCAATAGATGCCAGATAATATTAGATTATAGAGAACCAAGAATTAATTTACAACTAGAAAACAAGAATTCATAAAACTCATTCAATAAGTTGAAACAACTTTCAAAATACTAATCACTCCTGCATGCCACAGGCGGTTTGGAACAGCAGGCACTGGTCGATGGAGACGCTGAAGCCCTCGCTGCCTTCGGTCCGGGCCTCGCTGGCGTCCTCGGCCTTGGTCCTGTACTTGGCGATGTTGAAGACCTGCTGGAGCTGGCGGAGGTTGAACTGCTTTTCCGGGTGCCTGGCCACGAAGACCCGGATGGCTTCTCGGACCTCTTCTCCGCGCACCACGACCACCTCGCGCACGAGCTCCTGGATCTCAGACTTATATGGAGCCGGGCTCTCCGAGAACTGCTTCACCCAGGTGTTGTGGTAGTAGTTCTTCACGTCCGCCGGAGTTACTGTCCTCAGCTGGCTGGCCACGAACTCGAAGATGCCGCGCTTCTGGGCGTTGGAGAGCTGGGAGATGGAGGCGAAGAGCTCCGGGCTGCGGCTGGACTGGCCCGCGAAGTACCGGGAGAGGAAGCGCTGGAGGAGCGCGGGGAACTGCTGCTGCCATGGAACGAGCATTCTTTTGGAGTGGAGACCCGGCGGCGGAGGAAAGTGCCGCGCAGGTACCGGGAGACAAAAGTGCAAAAATCGACTTTGGATTATTTTGTACCACGACTTTGGCTAGATGCCGAAAACCGTAGGAGTATCATAGATTCGAGTTCTGGCCAAAGACGGCGGGAGAGCAGGTGGATATGCCAGGAGCAAGGGTGGAGATCCAGAGCCTCCACGGAAGAATTGGAGAAACGAAGAAATATATTGGAGAATCGAAGAACCGATCTCTCGTTGAGTGCTGGCCAGTACGGGCTCTATCTTCCAGTTCAATAGATGCCCGATAATATTAGATTATAGAGAACCAAGAATTAATTTACAAACATAAAACAATAATTCATAAAACTCATTCAATAAGTTGAAACAACTTTCAAAATACTAATCACTCCTGCATGCCACAGGCGGTTTGGAACAGCAGGCACTGGTCGATGGAGACGCTGAAGCCCTCGCTGCCTTCGGTCCGGGCCTCGCTGGCGTCCTCGGCCTTGGTCCTGTACTTGGCGATGTTGAAGACCTGCTGGAGCTGGCGGAGGTTGAACTGCTTTTCCGGGTGCCTGGCCACGAAGACCTGGATGGCTTCTCGGACCTCTTCTCCGCGCACCACGACCACCTCGCGCACGAGCTCCTGGATCTCGAACCTGTACGGAGCCGGGCTCTCCGAGAACTGCTTCACCCAGGTGTTGTGGTAGTAGTTCTTCACGTCGGCCGGAGCTACTGTCCTCAGCTGGCTGGCCACGAACTCGAAGATGCCGCGCTTCTGGGCGTTGGAGAGCTGGGAGATGGAGGCGAAGAGCTCCGGGCTGCGGCTGGACTGGCCCGCGAAGTACCGGGAGAGGAAGCGCTGGAGGAGCGCGGGGAACTGCTGCTGCCATGGAACGAGCATTCTTTTGGAGTGGAGACCCGGCGGCGGAGGAAAGTGCCGCGCAGGTGCCGGGAGACAAAAGTGCAAAAATCGACTTTGGATTATTTTGTACCACGACTTTGGCTAGATGCCGAAAACCGTAGGAGTATCATAGACTCGAGTTCTGGCCAAAGACGGCGGGGAGCAGGTGGATATGCCAGAAGCAAGGGCGGAGATCCAGAGCCTCCACGGAAGAATTGGAGAAGCGAATAAATATATTGGAGAATCGAAGAACCGATCTCCAGTTAAGTGCTGGCTAGTACGGGATCTATCTTCCAGTTCCATAGATGCTCGATAACATTAGACTATAGAGAACCAAGAATTAATTTACAAATATATAACAAGAATTCACGAAACTCATTCAATAAGTTGAAACAACATTCAAAATACTAATCACTCCTGTATGCCACAGGCGGTTTGGAACAGCAGGCACTGGTCGATGGAGACACTGAAGCCCTCGCTGCCTTCGGTCCGGGCCTCGCTGGCGTCCTCGGCCTTGGTCCTGTACTTGGCGATGTTGAAGACCTGCTGGAGCTGGCGGAGGTTGAACTGCTTTTCCGGGTGCCTGGCCACGAAGACCTGGATGGCTTCTCGGACCTCTTCTCCGCGCACCACGACCACCTCGCGCACGAGCTCCTGGATCTCGGCTCTGTACGGGGCCGGGCTCTCCGAGAACTGCTTCACCCAGGTGTTGTGGTAGTAGTTCTTCACGTCGGCCGGAGTTACCGTCTTCAGCTGGCTGGCCACGAACTCGAAGATGCCGCGCTTCTGGGCGTTGGAGAGCTGGGAGATGGAGGCGAAGAGCTCCCGGCTGCGGCTGGACTGGCCCGCGAAGTACCGGGAGAGGAAGCGCTGGAGGAGCGCGGGGAACTGCTGCTGCCATGGAACGAGCATTCTTTTGGAGTGGAGACCCGGCGGCGGAGGAAAGTGCCGCGCAGGTGCCGGGAGACAAAAGTGCAAAAATCGACTTTGGATTATTTTGTACCACGACTTTGGCTAGATGCCGAAAACCGTAGGAGTATCATAGATTCGAGTTCTGGCCAAAGACGGCGGGAGAGCAGGTGGATAAGCCAGAAGCAAGGGCGGAGATCCAGAGCCTCCACGGAAGAATTGGAGAATCGAAGAAATATATCGGAGAATCGAAGAACCGATCTCCCGTTGAGTGCTGGCTGGTGCGGGCTCTATCTTCCAGTTCCATAGATGCCCGGTAACATTAGATAATAGAGAACCAAGAATCCATTTACAACAAGAAAACAAGAATTCACAAACTCATTCAATAAGTAGAAACGACTTTCAAAATACTAATCACTCCTGCATGCCACAGGCGGTTTGGAACAGCAGGCACTGGTCGATGGAGACGCTGAAGCCCTCGCTGCCTTCGGTCCGGGCCTCGCTGGCGTCCTCGGCCTTGGTCCTGTACTTGGCGATGTTGAAGACCTGCTGGAGCTGGCGGAGGTTGAACTGCTTTTCCGGGTGCCTGGCCACGAAGACCTGGATGGCTTCTCGGACCTCTTCTCCGCGCACCACGACCACCTCGCGCACGAGCTCCTGGATCTCGGCTCTGTACGGGGCCGGGCTCTCCGAGAACTGCTTCACCCAGGTGTTGTGGTAGTAGTTCTTCACGTCGGCCGGAGCTACTGTCCTCAGCTGGCTGGCCACGAACTCGAAGATGCCGCGGCGCAGCGGGACTTTCAGATCGTTGAAGGCGCGGTGCACCTCGGCGGGCTCGCTGGACAGGTCCGGGTAGAAGCGGAGCAGAAACTGCTGGAGGAGCTGCGGGACTTGTAAGTGCCAGTCGGAACTCATATTATGTTGGAGTGGACGGTCTTTCTGTTTCGCAGGTATACGGGTATATATTGCAATCTAAATTAATAAACTTTTGGGTTTAGTTATTGTATCAAAAATTCTGTAACTGTATCAGAATGGATTTTCAATCAAAATTGGATTTCGTGCTGGACTCGCCGAGAGTGATTCCGGTGTAGTATCTGAGACTTTTCTCGGTTTTGAACTCGACCGTTACTGTATCAGAATTATGTGTGTTTGTATCAACTTTTGTGTGACTGTATCATGACGAAAAAATCGTCATTTACTAAAATGGTGCTCGGCTGGCTTGGTTGCAGCATTGTGTTTAATAAAAATCAAGTTTACAAAATTTCAAGGTTATACCGTATTCCGGATTAGATTCGCCATTCTCTTTGATTACTAAGCGATGTTCTTATTAGTTATATTAATAAAGAAAAATACTATTGTTTATTGAATATCGTATTCGTAAACAACGTTTCTCTCCTATTAACTGAAATAATTTCTAATTAAAACGATAGATAATAGAAAATATGAATTAAAAAATTGTTTTTATAATTTGAAATAAATAAATAGTGAAATATAAACATATGTAAACACTATAACTTCACCAGAAATAATTTCTAATTTAAAATGTTTAACCTTTAATGACAACTTAATATTTAGTTGTAAATATAACATACCGTTTTCAGAGAATACATTAAATACTATTCCTCAATGAATATATCCTTAATAAGTATAAATACACAGTAGATGTAATATCTTATAACTTATCTCATCCACACTCATCATCTCTGAAAATTTAATAACCAAACATTAATGTTATATAATATTAATAACACAGTAATAACCCGATAAAGTATAAAACAATACCATCATTTCTGAATTGATATAATTTGATGACATCTCAAATAATTAACACTGAAAATATAGAGTCCTTTATGTAAAGGAGTAAAGAACGCGTTAAAATGAATACATCATTTTTAAATGTTTCTTGTGATTGAAGTAATTGATTATTGAATGGATGTTTTTGAGATGTACCAAAAGAGTGAGCCGATATATATATTAACTGAAATATGTTACTAGGTATGAGGTGAAAAATAGTGAAATAACTATAAAATACTAAATTGTTAATAATTGTAAAAAGTAGAATAAGATACGAATAATCATTATTATGACTCAACAGAATCATTAAATAATATATATTTTATCACATAGAAACTGCATCTTAAAATAGGATGCATTCAGATATATGAATAGAGTATCCATCAACACGTGTAAGAGATTCAACAAGGCGCTGTTTCTGGATGTACACAACTTATTATAGATTATGTTTGGAAAAATTCTTGTTTGGAAACATGTCTATGAATTTTTGAACAAGATCTCGATTACTTACGGTTAAGTTTTCTATAACCATTTATTTAATTAAACTCCTATATTACTTCAGACTGTCAAAGAACTGTGTGGACCATGTATTGTGATAGTAGTTGTGGACAGTGGCGCTTTTCATTTAGAGAATTTTACCAATATCTTACCAAATTCTTCGTTTAGAGTTGATAGGTATAGAATCAAGAGCATGTTGAATCTTAATAGCATTTCTACCAACCTTAATATTCTTGGAGAGCAAATATTAGCGTAGCGCATCAGTAAATTATTGAGAGTTCATATTCCTGGTGTGGATAACATATCAGAAAACAAATATGTGATTAAAAGAAATAAACAATAATTTTAACAAAATATGTTAATAGGTAGCTTTTACAAACAGAAAAATCATAATGATAAAAGTGCATATAAATTGCAAGGAATTATTTAGCTCATTCGGACAGTGTAATATATTTACAGTAAAGAAAGATATCACACCGTAAATTACTTTTATATTGGTCACCCTTTTTCTCATAATTGTAATGAGTAACTATAACTTGATCACTCTCTCTTTAACAGTTCATATCCACATTGAAGAGACTTAACTTAAAACTAAGTAAAATTTTATAGTTACTACTTATACTACACTATTACTTCATAAAATTAAGAACAGCGGTAAATATTTCTTAAACAACTATCACCCTTTCTCTAATCATCACAGTTCCTATTTATAGTAAAGGATTGTCTTAGATGCAGAAGTTACAATAATTATTTTTGGAGCTTAAGTTTTACTGCCCATCTAAAAATATGCAAAAGTTCAAAGGTTATCAACACTATTTATCTTTCATTAACTATTTTAGTAACTGTATCGGAAAATTGTGTGACTGTATCAGTATTTATATTATCATATTAGGTTATATTTTGAGTGCACTTAAAGTCAAATAGTATTTTGAGCTAATAACGGTAACCGTTTAAAATTACTGATATATCATGTAAACGTTATTAAAAGTATTGAGTAGTAACACTAAATGCCTGTGTATAGCTACAAAATAGAACTGGCACGAATTTTGCTTCTAATCGCAAATAACCGCAAATATCATACAAATTTGCGTTGAGATATTCTAAGATTCACATGGATAAAGCCTATATCTTTTCCATATACTATTATCTCACATTTACTTCCCATTCAACGTATCCACCCAATATTTTAAATTCACCCACTCCATACATGAGTTGGTAAGAACGCTTCCCGTTCGTCCTGAGCCAGTTCCTCGCCAATCTCGGCCTGAATTGTTCAGATCATTTACAAATTCATTAAACTTTAACTAGTTTACACCAAACGCAAAAACGTGGTCTGTTTGACTTCCTCAGCCAAAAACTGCACTAAAATGTGAACGTGGTCAAAAATTTCTACCACAACACCTGGGTGAAGCAGTTCTCGGAGAGCCCGACTCCATATAAGTCTGAGATCCAGGAGCTCGTGCGCGAGGTGGTCGTGGTGCGCGGAGAAGAGGTCCGAGAAGCCATCCAGGTCTTCGTGGCCAGGCACCCGGAAAAGCAGTTCAACCTCCGCCAGCTCCAGCAGGTCTTCAACATCGCCAAGTACAGGACCAAGGCCGAGGACGCCAGCGAGGCCCGGACCGAAGGCAGCGAGGGCTTCAGCGTCTCCATCGACCAGTGTCTGCTGTTCTAAACCGCCTGTGGCATGCAGGAGTGATTAGTATTTTGAAAGTTGTTTCTACTTATTGAATGAGTTTTATGAATTCTTGTTTTCTAGTTGTAAATTAATTCTTGGTTCTCTATTATCTAATATTATCGAGCATCTATGGAACAGGAAGATAGAGCCCGCACCAGCCAGCACTCAACGGGAGATCGGTTCTTCGATTCTCCAATATATTTCTTCGTTTCTCCAATTCTTCTGTGGAGGCTCTGGATCTCCGCCCTTGCTTCTGGCATATCCGCCTGCTCCCCCGCCGTCTTTGGCCAGAACTCGAGTCTATGATACTCCTACGGTTTTCGGCATCTAGCCAAAGTCGTGGTACAAAATAATCCAAAGTCGGTTTTTGCACTTTTGTCTCCCGGCACCTGCGCGGCACTTTCCTCCGCCGCCGGGTCTCCACTCCAAAAGAATGCTCGTTCCATGGCAGCAGCAGTTCCCCGCGCTCCTCCAGCGCTTCCTCTCCCGGTACTTCGCGGGCCAGTCCAGCCGCAGCCCGGAGCTCTTCGCTTCCATCTCCCAGCTCTCCAACGCCCAGAAGCGCGGCATCTTCGAGTTCGTGGCCAGCCAGCTGAGGACAGTAACTCCGGCCGACGTGAAGAACTACTACCACAACACCTGGGTGAAGCAGTTCTCGGAGAGCCCGGCTCCGTACAGATCCGAGATCCAGGAGCTCGTGCGCGAGGTGGTCGTGGTGCGTGGAGAAGAGGTCCGCGAATCCATCCGGGTCTTCGTGGCCAGGCACCCGGAAAAGCAGTTCAACCTCCGCCAGCTCCAGTAGGTCTTCAACATCGCCAAGTACAGGACCAAGGCCGAGGACGCCAGCGAGGCCCGGACCGAAGGCAGCGAGGGCTTCAGCGTCTCCATCGACCAGTGCCTGCTGTTCCAAACCGCATGTGGCATGCAGGAGTGATTAGTATTTTGAAAGTTGTTTCTACTTATTGAATGAGTTTGTGAATTCTTGTTTTCTAGTTGTAAGTTGATTCTAGGTTCTCGAGAACGTATTGATTTCGATCAATAACACTTGATTATGAATGAAAACGAAGTATTCCTAAAATTATCAGGAATTATAATATTTACTAATCTTCAACACTCAGGTCAGCCATTGATATTTGCTGAATTGAACTTCAACCATTGAAGAAGATATGGAAGGCTAGAATTGAAAAGTAAACTAGCAGCTGGCAATTGTACTAACTAATATTAAACGATCCGAATTGAATTAAATACTTGTCAATCTCACTATTAGCACTTCCAAGATTGTATTATCTCTCAATCGATTTAAAATTCTTTCCTTCACTTTAAGAAGAATTCCTCTCATTCGTGGCTTCCTTTAATTTTTTGGCCATCTTTGGAACTGGAGTGATTAGTATTTCGACCATCTTTACTATCTGTAAACAAATGTAATGCAATTCTCTCATTAAAGATATATTATATATTATTAGTTGAATGGGAGAAGAATGCATTTTTTCGTACGCCGTCTCATTCCCAATAGGCTTTTCTGTTTATATTCAATAAGTCATAAATATATTGCTTTCATCTTAAATCTATTTAATGTTGATAGTATCTAATCTATAAGAATGTCTATATTATAGAATGTATTCTATACATTCTTTATACATTTTTTGGTTAGAGTTAAAGATAAAGTTAGATAATGTTGTGTTTGATGGGCTGGATAATGACAAGAACATTGTGATTAATTATATACTGAGCCCCACCAAATTGTTTAATATAATATTATAGTTATTCAATCCATTCTAAATATCTATTTGAATCTTATAATATCAAAAATGTATAAATATTTGTATTATTTCGGCACGCCCCGACAAAAAAGCGCCCTGTCGTTTCTATTTTCAAATTGTGTTTTCACACTACGAAAGATACTCAAGGCACTATTCAAAAATCACATTGTTGAAACGCGATCCGAAAACATGTACTTGTCTACATAAACGTGTTATCAGCCAGCTAACATAAAAGCGTTCCACTTCAATTAGAATGAACCCAAATGAATTCACTCAAGCGCTATTCGAGTACCTGTCCGCCAGAGGCCTGCAAATCGCTTGTGACGCACAGCAGGTGCACGACGCCCTGGAGGCCATGAACGCGACCGAGCGGAGAGGTATCTGGGAGTTCGTCGGAAAGCAACTCAGGGTGAACCCGTCAACTGCCCACAACTACTACCACAACACCTGGAGCATGCAGTTCTTCGACAACATCCAGCCCTACAGAGACGTCCTCAAGCAGATGGTCGCCAGAAACATGAAGCTCAGCAACTCCGAAATCGTCCAAAAGTTCCAGAGCGCCTTCCCGCAGAAGAACTTCCTGAAGCACACCGTCCAGCAGATCGTGAGCATCCAGAAGCTACGTAACAACAAGAAGGAGAATTTGATAACGCCTTCCGAATCCCAATGCAACGTTTCTTCGTTTAAGAGCTCGTTCGAGGACAACGGGTACTCGATCACCATCAGCTAGTGCGTCAGGTTCTTGGACGCCGTTTCTATGTGATGTATTAGTTTTATAGTTTCGTCTTCTTCAAATACATATTTACTTCCAAATCTAGTTTAAATATAAAGAAATCTAAATTTATAAGAAATCATATGACTTGTGCTCCATGTATGTATTTCTAGGATGTTAACTATGTTATATTTGAAAACTTCGCAATATATACTTGTGGCTTCGAAACATGTTAAAATAATGTTTCGAATTCAATCGATTAACAAAGAAAATAGCATAATTATCACGCTGGAGATATAAAACAAATATTTATATTTAATTCGATAATATATAATTAATCGTCACTATTTTCTTTTACATTTTTTGCGTGACATAGATAATTATTCTTAAATCAGAAATACTCTAAAACGACCGTGCTCTTCTACACGATGAGCATCTATATATAGTACCTGTTTTTGTCCACTTGCTTCTTGAACTGGTATGGGTCTGTTCCTTTTAGCTTGAATCGCGTCTTCACTTCTTTCTCGAGTTCTTTTCTGTAAATTTGCAATTCCAAATTCGTCTTGTTGTTTAAATTCGTTTCTAGCTGAAGTCTTTGGTCTATGAAGTTCTTGATGTCGGCTTGTATCTGTTTTGGATACGGTGGAAGAAGCTTCGGTAGAATAACGTCCACAAAGCGTTTGTACGCGTATGATTTAGTGGAGTACCGTTTAATTTCCAGCGCTTGGTCTATCTGATACCACTTGATCAGCTTTTATTTTGAGATTTCAGCTCGGTGGAGTGCGAAATATATAGCTAGTTCCTGCTTCTTAGTTAGCGTATTATCATAACCTTTAAATTTCACGCACTGGCTTATTAATTCTAAAATTCGGTCGTCGACTTCAGTCTGCCAAGCTTTTGGCAAAATACTTCGTTTAGTCATTTGGAACGGAAGCAGTCAGATCTTGATTTTATGCTAAAATATGAATCCTTGAAAGAATAACTGAGGTCATAATTTCTTGTTGTTGATTGACCAGGTAAGCAAGTCTTTATATTAAGTACTTACTTAACAGTGAAAATAAGTGAATATACACTACAAATTACTAAGATATTGGCTAAAACAAGCAACCCCGTGTACCTCCGCTCCATAGAATATATATTTACAAATATAAATAGTTTCACATATTTTCAGGTCCTACCAGGGTGCCCAAAATCACCTTCAGCATATCTTCAATGCTGTCCAGCCTCTTCTCGATTCCTTCCTACTTTGCCAGATTCGCGCGGCTTTCGTTCTTCAGTTACGCTATTTCGCTTACCAGAAATCCGGGTGAGCTTGCTATTGGCTAAGAAGCAACCGGCTTTGAAGGTTTTACCACTGGAGTTGAACCTGGAACCGGAACTCTGAACTGTTTCTGCTCGTCGGCCGAGAGAACGCGTTCGTTCAGGTTCTTGATGGATCTGGAGACCACTTTGTGCAGAACCGGGTTGAAGTCCTGGTTTGAACACACCGGGTTGTCCTGGATCCACAGGCGCTGGAGCTTGTTCAAGTTAGAGAAGACGCAGAACTGTCCGATGTCCTGGATCTTGTTTCCGTCAAGGTAGAGCACCTCCAGGTTGACCAGGGTCTGAAGGCCCATGAGATCTGTTATCATGGATTTGGAAGCAGAGATGGTTGTGAGCGAAATGATACCGGAAAGTGGCGCTAAGGATGTCACTTTGGTGTGTGTTAACGTTATTTGTCTAAGGTTGCGGAAGCTCTGAATACCGTCCAACGAAGTGAGCGGGTTTCGGCTCACGTTCACTGAAGAGTATATAAAGGAATTTCCTCTATTTCCAATAGAAAACGCATTCGTTTCCGATATATCTAAATTACTAGACAATACCGGCGCTGGTGCGACTTTAATACTTGGTGAGAATATTTGCTAGAAACTTGCGATCATTATTTGAAGTGGAACCCGATTCTTTTGAAGTATCGTTACTTTTATATCTATGCAAATACTTAACAAAATTAATTACACTATCTCTTCTGAAACCAAAATAACGATTTTACTAAATATGGTACTGGTACGGCTAACTGGCAGGAAATAATTGTACATTTTACAACTAAGTTGTATATTTTCTAACATTTTAGTATCATCTCTTCACTAATCTTGGAATTAAATACATCATAGCTTAAATTACGACTACACTGGCAAGCTTTTTCTTTTTGTTGGTCTCTTCTGAACAAACAAAATATATTATAGAAACATTGTGAAGCTTTTTGATGATAACGGCAACATCTCCAAGATTTAGTTTGACTATAAGTAGAATAATATTTAAATAGTATTAGAGTTAACGTTATTATATTCATATGTATATTATCTTCTTCAATCTAGCCGTATAGTTGGTCAAGCAATAATGAGCGGAGTTCGACAGACGGTTTGAAGTGAAATTATATAATTTAGAATGCGGGAATTAAGAGTTACATATTGAATAGATTATTTACGTAATAGAAATAAAATATCATTGTATGATTTCCACACCTCAACGAATGGAAATCAATTTTTGTAAATTGATGGTAGATAATCAATGAAAAATAGAGAGGATTCGATCATCGAACATCATTGGATACATATAAAGACTCCAAAAATACAGTAGTAATCAATTTTCTATATTCCTCGATAACTTTTAAGTAAATAGAACATCAAATAATTTCTAGTTTTAACTAAAATATTGGTGGGTGCATGTTATAGTTAATTTTCAAATAATAATTGAAATAATTTCATTCAAATTAAATAAATTACAAATTATTTTCAACATTCAAGTGTAGGTAAGCAAAATATTCAATGAAAGCGTACGCTCTATCTTAAATAGGTATAGAATGCGTATAATAAAGCACCTTTAAAGGTTTCATTTTCAATTTTATTTTAAACTTCTATTTATGGATAAAATTACAAATAATAATTTCAAATTTATCTATCGAAAATACATGAGAATATCAAGTAATATCTAGTTTTAAAAGTATAGCGTTTATGAGTGACATGGTTTAATATCAAAGGAGTTGTAGCATCAACGATTTACCTCATTTTTTGGATATTTTTGGATATTTTAATTATTATTGCATTAAATGAATCTATATATCACAAATATCATTAATTATATAATTTCATTTCTAATAATATCCACCTCGAATAGTTATAAACAATATGAAAATTCAAGCTCTTATAGTATATAAAAGTGTAAATTGAAACAAATATATTTTAATCATATTTAGTAATATAGTATATTATCCATGTTAAACTCATATTTGAAACCATAATAATAATTTTTAGAACTGGATTATTTCAGTAATTAAGTGGTGTGAGCGAGAATCATTATCAAATTACAATGTTATATGATGCCGTTAATAATTGAATAAAGTTTTGTAAATATCGCTATCAAACTTATAATTTCTATATATTTACATACTAGGCAGCTAAAAAATGATTGAATAAAAAGTATTAATTTTCACATAAAGTGATTAATTAACTAATGAAAAACTAGTACTAAGTAAAGCGGTTGCTTTCATTGGATGTAATTTAACAAAATATACCACACTATATAAAAATATTAAATAATTTAAATAAAGAAAAAATAATACATTAATTGATTTCTTTAATATAACTAAATAAAAATATTCATTTAATTTTTTACAGCAGCTTTAAAATATTGGTTTTGATAACAATAAATTCTATAAATTTTGTATAATAATATACTATTGTGGTCTAAAAATGTGTCAGAAATCTTCTTATATAACATATATAACATTAAGATTATTAAAATTCATTTCCACACCCAAACGTTCTGTCGAACTCCGCTCAATAATGTCATCAAAATTTTGATTCGTTAATTCGACATATGTTCTCGTCTTCTGTATATTTACAGTAACTTTTATAAATTTCAGTTTAATAATTGAAATGCAACTACGACAACAAAATAGTTATCGATTACAAATAGAACTGAAATTAGTAAGATAATGTATGATATACCAGAACGGTTAATATTAATGTCATATTTTCAGTTCAATGTTTCCGATATAAGATTTATTATCCACTTCACATATATGAGTTGGAAGGAGCGCTTACCGTTCGTCATGAGCCAGTTCCTTGCCCAACGTGGTTTTAATATAACAAATCAACGTTAAATCCATTAAACTTTGAACGCTCTCAACTCTTCAGAAAAATAGGGATTCTTTGCTTTCCTCGGCCAAAAACTCCGAGTAGACTCCAACATAGTCAAAAATTTCTACCACAACACCTGGGTGAAGCAGTTCTCGGAGAGCCCGGCTCCGTACAGATCCGAGATCCAGGAGCTCGTGCGCGAGGTGGTCGTGGTGCGCGGAGAAGAGGTCCGCGATGCCATCCAGGTCTTCGTGGCCAGGCACCCGGAAAAGCAGTTCAACCTCCGCCAGCTCCAGCAGGTCTTCAACATCGCCAAGTACAGGACCAAGGCCGAGGACGCCAGCGAGGCCCGGACCGAAGGCAGCGAGGGCTTCAGCGTCTCCATCGACCAGTGCCTGCTGTTCCAAACCGCATGTGGCATGCAGGAGTGATTAGTATTTTGAAAGTTGTTTCTACTTATTGAATGAGTTTGTGAATTCTTGTTTTCTAGTTGTAAGTTGATTCTAGGTTCTCGAGAACGTATTGATTTCGATCAATAACACTTGATTATGAATGAAAACGAAGTATTCCTAAAATTATCAGGAATTATAATATTTACTAATCTTCAACACTCAGGTCAGCCATTGATATTTGCTGAATTGAACTTCAACCATTGAAGAAGATATGGAAGGCTAGAATTGAAAAGTAAACTAGCAGCTGGCAATTGTACTAACTAATATTAAACGATCCGAATTGAATTAAATACTTGTCAATCTCACTATTAGCACTTCCAAGATTGTATTATCTCTCAATCGATTTAAAATTCTTTCCTTCACTTTAAGAAGAATTCCTCTCATTCGTGGCTTCCTTTAATTTTTTGGCCATCTTTGGAACTGGAGTGATTAGTATTTCGACCATCTTTACTATCTGTAAACAAATGTAATGCAATTCTCTCATTAAAGATATATTATATATTATTAGTTGAATGGGAGAAGAATGCATTTTTTCGTACGCCGTCTCATTCCCAATAGGCTTTTCTGTTTATATTCAATAAGTCATAAATATATTGCTTTCATCTTAAATCTATTTAATGTTGATAGTATCTAATCTATAAGAATGTCTATATTATAGAATGTATTCTATACATTCTTTATACATTTTTTGGTTAGAGTTAAAGATAAAGTTAGATAATGTTGTGTTTGATGGGCTGGATAATGACAAGAACATTGTGATTAATTATATACTGAGCCCCACCAAATTGTTTAATATAATATTATAGTTATTCAATCCATTCTAAATATCTATTTGAATCTTATAATATCAAAAATGTATAAATATTTGTATTATTTCGGCACGCCCCGACAAAAAAGCGCCCTGTCGTTTCTATTTTCAAATTGTGTTTTCACACTACGAAAGATACTCAAGGCACTATTCAAAAATCACATTGTTGAAACGCGATCCGAAAACATGTACTTGTCTACATAAACGTGTTATCAGCCAGCTAACATAAAAGCGTTCCACTTCAATTAGAATGAACCCAAATGAATTCACTCAAGCGCTATTCGAGTACCTGTCCGCCAGAGGCCTGCAAATCGCTTGTGACGCACAGCAGGTGCACGACGCCCTGGAGGCCATGAACGCGACCGAGCGGAGAGGCATCTGGGAGTTTGTCGGAAAGCAGCTCAGGGTGAACCCGTCAACTGCCCACAACTACTACCACAACACCTGGAGCATGCAGTTCTTCGACAACATCCAGCCCTACAGAGACGTCCTCAAGCAGATGGTCGCCAGAAACATGAAGCTCAGCAACTCCGAAATCGTCCAAAAGTTCCAGAGCGCCTTCCCGCAGAAGAACTTCCTGAAGCACACCGTCCAGCAGATCGTGAGCATCCAGAAGCTACGTAACAACAAGAAGGAGAATTTGATAACGCCTTCCGAATCCCAATGCAACGTTTCTTCGTTTAAGAGCTCGTTCGAGGACAACGGGTACTCGATCACCATCAGCTAGTGCGTCAGGTTCTTGGACGCCGTTTCTATGTGATGTATTAGTTTTATAGTTTCGTCTTCTTCAAATACATATTTACTTCCAAATCTAGTTTAAATATAAAGAAATCTAAATTTATAAGAAATCATATGACTTGTGCTCCATGTATGTATTTATAGGATGTTAACTATGTTATATTTGAAAACTTCGCAATATA
The DNA here is from genome assembly GCA_963988835.1 of Hexamita inflata. Lineage (NCBI taxonomy): Eukaryota > Fornicata > Diplomonadida > Hexamitidae > Hexamita > Hexamita inflata. Next base: position 3,568 of record CAXDID010000183.1, on the reverse strand, counting down.
TACTTGTGGCTTCGAAACATGTTAAAATAATGTTTCGAATTCAATCGATTAACAAAGATAATATCATAATTATCACGCTGGTGATATAAAACAAATATTTATATTTAATTCGATAATATATAATTAATCGTCACTATTTTCTTTTACATTTTTTGCGTGACATAAATAATTATTCTTAAATCAGAAATACTCTAAAACGACCGTGCTCTTCTACACGATGAGCATCTATATATAGTACCTGTTTTTGTCCACTTGCTTCTTGAACTGGTATGGGTCTGTTCCTTTTAGCTTGAATCGCGTCTTCACTTCTTTCTCGAGTTCTTTTCTGTAAATTTGCAATTCCAAATTCGTCTTGTTGTTTAAATTCGTTTCTAGCTGAAGTCTTTGGTCTATGAAGTTCTTGATGTCGGCTTGTATCTGTTTTGGATACGGTGGAAGAAGCTTCGGTAGAATAACGTCCACAAAGCGTTTGTACGCGTATGATTTAGTGGAGTACCGTTTAATTTCCAGCGCTTGGTCTATCTGATACCACTTGATCAGCTTTTATTTTGAGATTTCAGCTCGGTGGAGTGCGAAATATATAGCTAGTTCCTGCTTCTTAGTTAGCGTATTATCATAACCTTTAAATTTCACGCACTGGCTTATTAATTCTAAAATTCGGTCGTCGACTTCAGTCTGCCAAGCTTTTGGCAAAATACTTCGTTTAGTCATTTGGAACGGAAGCAGTCAGATCTTGATTTTATGCTAAAATATGAATCCTTGAAAGAATAACTGAGGTCATAATTTCTTGTTGTTGATTGACCAGGTAAGCAAGTCTTTATATTAAGTACTTACTTAACAGTGAAAATAAGTGAATATACACTACAAATTACTAAGATATTGGCTAAAACAAGCAACCCCGTGTACCTCCGCTCCATAGAATATATATTTACAAATATAAATAGTTTCACATATTTTCAGGTCCTACCAGGGTGCCCAAAATCACCTTCAGCATATCTTCAATGCTGTCCAGCCTCTTCTCGATTCCTTCCTACTTTGCCAGATTCGCGCGGCTTTCGTTCTTCAGTTACGCTATTTCGCTTACCAGAAATCCGGGTGAGCTTGCTATTGGCTAAGAAGCAACCGGCTTTGAAGGTTTTACCACTGGAGTTGAACCTGGAACCGGAACTCTGAACTGTTTCTGCTCGTCGGCCGAGAGAACGCGTTCGTTCAGGTTCTTGATGGATCTGGAGACCACTTTGCGCAGAACCGGGTTGAAGTCCTGGTTTGAACACACCGGGTTGTCCTGGATCCACAGGCGCTGGAGCTTGTTCAAGTTAGAGAAGACGCAGAACTGTCCGATGTCCTGGATCTTGTTTCCGTCAAGGTAGAGCACCTCCAGGTTGACCAGGGTCTGAAGGCCCATGAGATCTGTTATCATGGATTTGGAAGCAGAGATGGTTGTGAGCGAAATGATACCGGAAAGTGGCGCTAAGGATGTCACTTTGGTGTGTGTTAACGTTATTTGTCTAAGGTTGCGGAAGCTCTGAATACCGTCCAACGAAGTGAGCGGGTTTCGGCTCACGTTCACTGAAGAGTATATAAAGGAATTTCCTCTATTTCCAATAGAAAACGCATTCGTTTCCGATATATCTAAATTACTAGACAATACCGGCGCTGGTGCGACTTTAATACTTGGTGAGAATAGTTTATTGAAATTCGCAATCATTTATTTGAAGTGGAACCCGATTCTTTTGAAGTATCGTTACTTTTATATCTATGCAAATACTTAACAAAATTAATTACACTATCTCTTCTGAAACCAAAATAACGATTTTACTAAATATGGTACTGGTACGGCTAACTGGCAGGAAATAATTGTACATTTTACAACTAAGTTGTATATTTTCTAACATTTTAGTATCATCTCTTCACTAATCTTGGAATTAAATACATCATAGCTTAAATTACGACTACACTGGCAAGCTTTTTCTTTTTGTTGGTCTCTTCTGAACAAACAAAATATATTATAGAAACATTGTGAAGCTTTTTGATGATAACGGCAACATCTCCAAGATTTAGTTTGACTATAAGTAGAATAATATTTAAATAGTATTAGAGTTAACGTTATTATATTCATATGTATATTATCTTCTTCAATCTAGCCGTATAGTTGGTCAAGCAATAATGTCATCAAAATTTTGATTCGTTAATTCGACATATGTTCTCGTCTTCTGTATATTTACAGTAACTTTTATAAATTTCAGTTTAATAATTGAAATGCAACTACGACAACAAAATAGTTATCGATTACAAATAGAACTGAAATTAGTAAGATAATGTATGATATACCAGAACGGTTAATATTAATGTCATATTTTCAGTTCAATGTTTCCGATATAAGATTTATTATCCACTTCACATATATGAGTTGGAAGGAGCGCTTACCGTTCGTCATGAGCCAGTTCCTTGCCCAACGTGGTTTTAATATAACAAATCAACGTTAAATCCATTAAACTTTGAACGCTCTCAACTCTTCAGAAAAATAGGGATTCTTTGCTTTCCTCGGCCAAAAACTCCGAGTAGACTCCAACATAGTCAAAAATTTCTACCACAACACCTGGGTGAAGCAGTTCTCGGAGAGCCCGGCTCCGTACAGATCCGAGATCCAGGAGCTCGTGCGCGAGGTGGTCGTGGTGCGCGGAGAAGAGGTCCGAGAAGCCATCCAGGTCTTCGTGGCCAGGCACCCGGAAAAGCAGTTTAACCTCCGCCAGCTCCAGCAGGTCTTCAACATCGCCAAGTACAGGACCAAGGCCGAGGACGCCAGCGAGGCCCGGACCGAAGGCAGCGAGGGCTTCAGCGTCTCCATCGACCAGTGCCTGCTGTTCCAAACCGCCTGTGGCATGCAGGAGTGATTAGTATTTTGAAAGGTATTTCTACTTATTGGATTAGTTTGTGAATTCTTGTTTTCTAGTTGTAAGTTGATTCTAGGTTCTCGAGAACGTATTGATTTCGATCAATAACACTTGATTATGAATGAAAACGAAGTATTCCTAAAATTATCAGGAATTATAATATTTACTAATCTTCAACACTCAGGTCAGCCATTGATATTTGCTGAATTGAACTTCAACCATTGAAGAAGATATGGAAGGCTAGAATTGAAAAGTAAACTAGCAGCTGGCAATTGTACTAACTAATATTAAACGATCCGAATTGAATTAAATACTTGTCAATCTCACTATTAGCACTTCCAAGATTGTATTATCTCTCAATCGATTTAAAATTCTTTCCTTCACTTTAAGAAGAATTCCTCTCATTCGTGGCTTCCTTTAATTTTTTGGCCATCTTTGGAACTGGAGTGATTAGTATTTCGACCATCTTTACTATCTGTAAACAAATGTAATGCAATTCTCTCATTAATGATATATTATATATTATTAGTTGAATGGGAGAAGAATGCATTTTTTCGTACGCCGTCTCATTCCCAATAGGCTTTTCTGTTTATATTCAATAAGTCATAAATATATTGCTTTCATCCTAAATCTATTTAATGTTGATAGTATCTTATCTATAAGAATGTCTATAT